>OU015462.1:10516684-10541151 GCA_907164805.1 Brachyptera putata | reverse complement strand
ATAATACCTTGTGCTCTCAAGTGTTACCGTGTGTTTCTGTGCTGATCTCTCTTTCGTAGTCGAACAGTCAAGTCAAGTCAAGTCCAGTGAAGTGACTTAAATTAACTAACTTAACCCTTCCATTTCACATTATGAACTCGATTTTTCTACTCTCCTGTGTTAAGTACAACCTTTTCATCCGTCCTACGCGCATCTCACTCCGATCATCGGTTCGCAGTGCTCCGTTCAGGACCACTGACAAACCTTTGGTAGTGGGGAGCATTGTCGTGGGGCGACATATTTGAGTGACCTCTAGTCATAAGACTTTTATATCAATTCTAACAATAACTATATATTTCAATTGTAATCAAATATTCTTGTCGTATGTCTTTTGTATATGTGAAATAAATGTTCAATATGTCATGACACTGTAATAAGTACTATCAGAGATATGCATAATTAATCAGGCATACTAAATTTTTTGCAAACTTACTAGTTTAGACCAGATTAATCAAACTATAACTATATACTATGTAATCGCTTTATGGAAGTTTCTTTGTTGTATACATTGCAGTAACAAAAATCAATAGTATCAACTGCTGAGTAGTCAAAAGTATTGCTTTATCTCAAAATATCTCCCCTTCTTTCCACCCTCGTAAGAGCAATTCACTCTCTTCCCTTCACTACCCCTCACCCACAAGCTTCGCTATATAAGGCGTGGAAAAACGTCGAAATTCAGTTCTATTCAGTTCTATTTAGCAGTTCAGTTCAGTTTCGTGAAGTTTCCGTCTCTCCCTTGAATAAGGTATACTCAGCGAGTGTCTGTTCCTCAACCTACCTTAATCCATATAACCTCCTCCATTCTCTCGGAGACTTATAAAATATTGTCTTACCTAACCTTCATTAAACTAAAATTAACCACCGATAAAAACTTCCATCTAGCTTTTCGATTTGTTTCCTATTTCTCTTAAACTTATCCATAACTGTGCCTGTGTATCTTTGTAATCGTCTCACCCTATATTCATTGTGATTGTGAAACTCTTCCCTAACAAATTCATTGTACCAGTGTGTGTGTGTTTTTAATAAACAACAGGGGAAAAACGTCAATCTTGGTAAGTCTTTACTAATTTGCAATCCTTCCTGAACGTCCCAACCTGAATCTTATAGCGACTAGGTGACGTTAGTGTCACGCCCACAAGCCTATCCCATAGCCTATCAATACAGTGATTCATGTTTAAATACTTTTATCTAAATAAAATCACTAACTTCATATATGTCAAAATTAACAACTTGCTCGCGCTCCGTGACATTAGAAGTAGGTCTCGAACCTTGAGAACTATAATACAGCTCTGTTAACCAGAGCTGTCCAGCCTATAGCTGACATTAGCTGCTAGCTAGGGGATTCTGTGATGAGACAGCAGGTTTCGGCCTGTCTACTGCTATAATCCAGCAGCTTTCAACCAGTAGTAATTTGATAATAGCCGACACAGAACCAAGTGAAATAAGGCATTCATAAAACGGGCAAAAAAATTCTCAACCATTGATGTCAATATAGAAATATAACCACTACTGTCAGTATATTTGCACCTAATTATAAATGATGTATAACGAAAAGTAAAATGGCATAACGATGATTACTGATTTGCTCAAGAACCCACCACCAGCTAGATGATGATTGAATGTTTACAAACAAAAATACTTTGTAGGATTCGAACCCAAGCCAATATCAAGGTAACATGTTGCCTGATTGCACTAAGGAGGCGGCATGATGACGTGCACGACGAACTAAGAAAACCAAATTATAAATAAAAAAATTGTCCCCAACCTCAATTTGAGCAGCAGCTTCAATTGGGCACTAACGTAATTGTCTATTAGCACAATAAATTACTTGCAGGTACTGTAAACCTGATAACTATCACCAAACAGACAGGTGAACATTATAGGGAAACAATCAATAATGAGGGATAAAATAGATGCTGAGTGATGAGGAAGCCAGGCTTAAACAGAATGAATAAAGCTGAAACTCCAGATTGATATTAAGCAGCAGAGCAGAAATTACAGATGGATCATTAATGCACGAGAATGCTTGAAGCTTTGAGACTTGAAGTCCTGAGAAAGCGTCAGGTCACTCCGATCGAACATGAAACCCCAAGAAAACTTCGAAGACCCGAGGGAACGTCAAGTCCTGAGAATGCATGACATTCTGTGGAAGCTTGGATTTCTAAGGTGTAATGAAGTCCTGAGAGAATGTGAAGTAGTCCTGGGAAAGCTTGGGGACCTAAGCTCTGATTTGAAACAAAGCTGAACCTGAGGAAGCGGAAAAACCTGGGAAATGAGGAGTTCTGAGAAAACGTGTAGTCCTGGTGTAGATGAAAATTCCAGAGATTGCCTGGAGTCCCGAAAAAGAATGGAGTCCAGACGGAACTTGAGGACCCGACACGGCATGCCGTTCTGAGAAAGTTGAATGCCAAGAAAATACTGAAAGATACATAAAGAAGCTTGACGAGTCCTAAAAACATTTCAGTTCCAAGAGTTCAACCTCGAAGCGAGAATACTGATGAAGTTTCAAGTAATGTTTGATCTGTTCTGATAACCGTGGATTGTGGGTCTGGAGAAACTTGAATCCTGACAACGCTTGAAGTCCTGAGTCCTGGGGCATCTTCAATCCTAACAATGATCGAAGTCCTGTGGAAGCTTGAAGTCCTGGGGAAGCCTGAATCCTGACAACGCTAGGAGTCCTGGCGAAGATTGAAGTGCCGGGGAAGCTTGAATCCTAGCAAAGCTATAAGTCCTGTGGAAGATATATCCTGGGGGAGATTGAAGTCCTGGGGAAGCTTGAAGCTCTGGGGAAGCTTGAATCCTAACAAGGCTAGAAGTCCTGTGAAATATGTCCTGATGTCCTTGAAGTCCTGGGGAATCTTGAATCCTTACACCACTTGCAAGTCCTGAGGAGGCTCGGAGTCCTGGGGAATCTTCAATCCTAACAACGTTCAAAGTCCTATGGAAGCTTGAAGTCCTGGGGGAACCTGAATCCTGACAACGCTAGGAGTCCTGGAGAAGATTGAAGTGCTGGGAAAGCTTGAAGTCCTGGGAAAGCTTGAAGTCCTGGGGAAGCTTGAATTCTAGCAAAGCCATCAGTCCTGTGGAAGTTATATCCTGGGGGAGATTGAAGTCCTGGGGAAGCTTGAAGTCCTGGGAAAGCTTGAATCCTAACAAGGCTAGAAGTCCTGTGGAAGATGAGTCCTGGGAAAGATTGAAGTCCTGGGGAAGCCTGTGGTCCTGTTGAAGCTCGAAGTCCTGGGAAAGCTTGAATCCTATCGGAGCTATGAGTCCTGTGGAAGATATATCCTGGGGGAGATTGAAATCCTGGGGAAGCTTCAATTCTTGGGGAAATTTGAAGTCCTGGGGAAGCCTGTAGTCCTGTTGAAGCTCGAAGTCCTGGGGAATCTTGAAGTCCTGTGAAAGCTTGAAGTCCTAGGGAAGCTTGAAGTCTTGGGGAAGTTCGCAAAGTCCTGGGATGCTTGAATCCTTACACCACCTGAAGGCCTGAGGAGGCTTGAAGACCTGGGGAATCATGAATCCTGACATTGCTTGAAGTCCTGACTAGGCTCGAAGTCCTGTGGAAGCTTGAAGTCCTGGAGAAGCCTGAATCCTGACAACGCTAGAAGTCCTGGGGCAGATTGGAGTACTGGGGAAGCTTGGAGTCCTGGAAAATCTTGAATACTTACACCACATGAAGTCCTGAGGGGGCTTGAAGTCCTCGGGAATCTATCAATCCTGACGACGCTCGAAGTCCTGTGGAAGCTGGAAGTCCTGCCAGGAGCCTGAATCCTGACAACGCTAGAAGTCTTGGGGAAGCTTCAAGTCCTCAAGAAGCTTGAATCCTTACACCAGTTAAAGTCCTGAGGCTTGAAGTCCTGCTTAATCTTGAATCCTGACGACGCTTGAAGTCCTGGGGAAAGCTTGAAGTCCTGGGGAAAGCTTGAAGTCCTGGGGAAAGCTTGAAGTCCTGGAGAAGATTGAAGTCCTGGGGAAGCTTGAATCCTGACAAGGTTGGAAGTCCTGGGGAAGATAAGTCCTGGGGAGGTTTGAAGTCCTGGGAAAGCTTGAAATCCTGTTGAAGCTCAAAGTCTTGAGGAAACTTAGAGTCGTGGGGAATCTTGAATCCTGACGACGCTTGAAGTCTTGCGGAATCTTGAAGTTCTGGGGAATCTTGAATCCTGACACAACTTGAAGTCCTGGGGAAGCTTGAAGTCCTGACAACTTCGGAAGTCCTGGGGAATCTTATATCCTGAGGAGACCCAAAATCCTGAAGACGCATCAATCTTGACCATGCTAGAAGTCCTGGGGATGATTGAATCTCAACGACACTTGAAGCCTCGGATTACTCGAAACCTGAACAAGCTTGAAATCCATGCAGGGAAATTTGTATTCTGGTGATGTTCAAAGTCCTGTGGAAGCCTGAAACCCAATGCCGCTTGCAATCCTGGATATACTTATACCATGAAGACGATTGAAGTAAAACCTTGAGAAAGGTAAATGCCGATACAAAACCAGATGATACGCAGCTGGAAATTTGTATCCTTGTGATGTTCAAAGTCCTGCGGAAGCCTGAAACCCAATGCCGCTTGCAATCCTGGATATACTTATACCATGAAGACGATTGAAGTAAAACCTTGAGAAAGGTAAATGCCGAGACAAAACCAGATGATACGCAGCTACAATCATGACGGTAATTCTTGAATCCTGGAATTCTCCAAACTTGAGAATGCTGAAATCTGGAAATACTTGAATTCTGGAAATGCTTGAATCCTGGAAGAGCTTGAAACCTGAAATAGCTTGAAACCTGTGAAGTTCTGGACTGGACTGGACGCACAAGAGACTTGATAGAGAGACCGTAGTTCTTCTCCAGGACGCAGTCAATTGAAATTCTCCAGAAGTTGTGCAGAAAGTATTTTTTTTATCAACCTTTTTATTTGAAAATTAGTTCATTACTTACTTATATGGAGTTCAAAATAATTTCAGAAAAATATGAATACAATGTTTTTCAAATATAATTGGGTGCTACACCAAGTTCAAATAATTATTTATGTATGTGGTACCTTGAATCTCGTGAAATTCGAATTCTTTCAATTTTACACAAGTCTATCTGGTAAAAATCAAAGTATTCTAAGAACAGACAAAGTTTGCCCCATCATCCTTACTATTGGAGGCTTTAAGCAAGCCTAAAATATACTGTATTCTATACTGAATAATATTGTTGCTTCACAATGGTTTCTTTCAGAGAACCAACTTGTACACTACATTAAGGACTACACAAAAGGTAGGTTGAGCTATATCACCTGTTCGTGGGAAATACTCTTCATGTATTCAGGTCTACAACATTGAGATACTATCCTCCATCTGTTAACCAACAGCTGACTACCCTACAGCTGACATTACATGACACCGGATTCAGTACTAATGTTACAAGCAAGTTTCGAAACCGTCTATAGCGTAATTGAGCCGCTGTAAACCAGCTCTGATGGTCCTATTCGATTGACACTAAATCGAGCCAAGTCTATTATGAAAACCATAAGGTTGCTATATTCCTAAACATTAGTAACAACATTGAAGTTCTAGCAGTTCACATACTTCTGTTCATTGTCACTATCAACAAATACAATACATGGAAGAATTATAGGTATAAGATGATGAATGTTACCGCCCTTGTTGATCTTAGCCGCTGGAACATCTTGTAGTCGTGGAATCGGAACGAATGAACGCAGAGTGTCCACATCGAACATCGGCAACAGCTCATGGAGTGTCGGTATCTCTGCTCACGTGTTGGTACGTGCCTCCTATAAAATTACTGGCACGACAAACACTGGAAACAAGAGTAACACAATATTTTAATTAAACGTGTATCAATGTTCAATTGGGTGAATACGGATAACATTGATGGAAGTTTTGACTTCCTCTATAGATGCTGTTTCAATCGATATGAACTGGAAAGAAAATTGTCAAAGTACTTTATTATGACATCAGACAAAGTGAAAAAATCGAAAAATGCACAATTAGATATTGTTTCATGTATTCTTAAGTACAGTATAATGGTAATTGTGACAAAATTTTATTACTACAGCGTGATGAAATTGCATGTTCAATCATTTTGCAAATGATTGATTTTACAGTTTATTGAACTTACCGGGTACCAGCAGCTGTGGGTGAGACGATCCAGTAGCTGTACTGCGGCCTCTCAAGACGCTCGGCAATGAACTACGACATAAGAATATAACATCAACAATGGATTCAACGCCGTCATCTTATCCGGGTCCTGAGACAATATTACTTACGCCGTCCTTAGGGCACATATTACAGCGTAAGTAATATTGATTAATACAGGGGAACTAAATTGACCTATTATCTGCTGGGAAGTATTGCAATCTGTGAATAGGAGTATTGCAGGTGAATTAGTTTTCTATTGGTATGTGACTAAGTAAAGATTAAAAGAAAATGCATACATCACAGATTTGCAAGGAGGTAACTATGTAAATGACGAACATCTTATTTCCATTAATTCTATAGGAAGACTTTCACTTGAGTCATAAGGGATTCAGTACAGATGGTACAAGCAGGTTTGAAACCTTGCGTTCCTATTCTACAGATCTTTTAACCATAGCTGTCTAACCTATAGTTGACTTAAGATGCATGGACATCCAATACTTAAAATACAAGCAGGTCTACAACCTTGCGTTATCATCTCACAGTCGACAGAATATGCTGTGGACTTGAATTAGGGCCGATAAAAAAACTAAGAACTATGCACGTTGAAATAAAAATCGAAGATTCATACTCCTTTGAAAACTAGTTTACCTCAAGCATTGAAAATGATTCTGAAAAACAGCACACAATCAAATCATGCATTATAAAAAACTGTGAACCTTACAAGCTTAAATAAAATAAATCGTGGATACACACTTCCTCAAAAAACAGATTACCACATGCATTAAAAATAAATTCTAATACACAGCACACAATGAAATATATCAAATAATGGATGAAAAATAACTGTTAACTTCACAAGCTTGGAAAAAGTAAATTGTATATTCGCAATCTTCAAATACTAAATAACCACACGCAATGACAAATATACATTCTAATACATGGCAGACGATAGAATAAATTGAATGATGGATAAAAAAATACTGTTAATGTCACAAGCTTGAATAAAATGAATTGTAGATTCACACTGCCTTGAATACTAAATAACCACACGCAATGACAATATATTCTAATACATGGCAGACGATAGAATAAATTGAATGATGGATAAAAAAATACTGTTAATGTCACAAGCTTGAATAAAATCAATTGTAGATTCACACTGCCTTGAATACTATATAACCACACGCAATGACAGTATATTCTAATACATGTCAGACGATAGAGTGAATTGAATGATAGATCAAAAAATACTGTTAACTTCACACGATGAAATAAAATAAATCGTAGATTCACACGTCCTTAAAAACCAGAACATCACAGGCACTAAAAGTTAATTCTGAGACACGGCACACCATCATATTATGGATTTGAGAAACTATAAATTTCGAAGTATGATATGAAATGTATCGTAGATTCACACTCCCTTGAAAACTTGAAAACTAGATTACCACATGCATTTTAAATAAAATCTAAAACACAGCACACGATCAAATTGGGAATATAAAAAAACTGTAAACTACACTCGATGATATAAAAAGAAATCGTAGATTCACACTTTCTCAAGAACTAGATTATCACACGCATTGTGAATAAATTCTAAAACACAGCACACGATCAAATTATGCATAGTAAGAATACTGTAAACTCCACACGATGAAATAAAATGAATCGTAGATTCACACGTCCTTAAAAACTAGATTACCACAGGCACTGGAAGAAAATTCTGAAACACGGCACACGATCAAATTAAACATTAAAGAAATACTATGCTGTAAACTCCACACGATGAAATAAAATAAATCATGGATTCACACGTCCTTAAAAACTAGAACACCAGAGGAACTAAAAGTACATTCTGAAACACGGCATACGATTATATTATGGATGAGAAAAAACTATAAACTCCACACGATGATTTGTAATAAATCGTAGATTCACACTTCATTAAAAACTAGATTACCATACACAATTTAAATCAATTCAAAAACACGGCGCATGATCAGATTATGAATGATAAAAGAACTGTAAACTCCACACGATGATGAAAATGAATCGTAGATTCACACTTCCCTAAATGCTAGATCACCACACGCATTGAAAATAAATTGTGGAATACGTCACACGATGAAACAATTCATTGAGAGAATTGGTAAACGGCACACGATGATATGAGATAAACGTAGATTCGCAATTCCTTTCAAACAAGATTTACACATGTCCTGAATATGTTATCTAGAAAATGAAACACGATAAAACAATAAATCATAGAAAAATCTATAGATTCCATCCCCCCCCCAAAAAAAAATATTGTTGATTCGAACTCCGATAAAACTAGATCACCACCTGCATTGAAAGTATATATATTCTCAACACATTAGACAATTGAAATAGAAAATACGTAATCAAATACATAATTCCACTAACAAAAGTTGATTCACACCGGAAAATAAACTCGATTGACACATGCTATGAAAAAAATTCACAACTTACTTTCCTACTGCTCATTAAAGCAATGCTTCCTGTCTTATAGTTGACAATACATCCCAGGGGATCCGGTACTACAAACAGGTCGAGAGTCTTGCGGTACTATCCAAAAGCTATGTCAGCCTGAGCAGCCTGACCTACCTCTGCCATTACATGCCTGGTAATCTAGTACTGATGATACAAGCAGGTTTCGAACCTTTTGCTACTATCCTAGAGCTCACGTAACCAGTGCGGTCTATACCCTATTACTGACATTACATGAGGGTAATCTAGTACCGTACTGATGATACGAGCAGGCTTCGAACCCGTCTGGAGCATTATGTAGCAGCTATAAATTGGCAGTGATGGGCATATTTAATTGACGAAGAACCTTTGCAAGGCTATTTTAAAATCCTGAGCAATGCTATGTTTCTAAACATCAGTGACAAGATAGAAGTTCTAGCAGTACACATACTTCTGTTCATTGTCACTTTCATCAAATACAATACATGGGTGAATTATACATATGAGAGATATGAATGTTACCGCCCTTGTTAATCAAAGCCGCTGGAACGTCTCTTGCTCAACGTCACTTGGACTCGGAACGAATGAACGCAGTGAGTCCACAGCGAACATCGGTAACATTTCATGGAGTGTCGGTATCTCTGCTCACGTGTCGGTACGTGCCTCCTCTATAATTACTGGCACGACAAACACTGGAAACAAGAGAAATACAATATTAAAATCAATCGTATATCAACGTATAATTGGGTGCCTGCCGTTAACATTGACGAAAGTTTTGACTGACGTATACTGTTTCAATCAAATTGAACTGGGCAACAATAGTCCGAGTACTTTATGAAACTAAAATTTCTGGACGTCGGTTATGATTAGAAAAGTAGAATAATGAACTGAATTAGATATTGTTTCATATATCTTCTCATGAAGGGAATGATAACGAGAACTAATAACTACAGCATGTTGAAAATGCAAATATTCATTTTGGAAATGGTTGATTTTACAACTGGCAAATTTATTGAACTTACCGGGTATTAGCAGCCAATGAATGGACTATGAAACTATGATAGCTCCACGTCAGGAAAGAGGGAATAAACACTGACTCTAAACTGACAAAACACTTTGCACTCTGGAAGTGAAGTAATCCTGTTTCCAGAAGTAGTGTGGTAATCCTAGTGCCGGTGACGCAGGCTTTTGTTGGCACAGGAGATGTTGCTGTTGGTGAGACAATCAAGTGGCTGTACCGCGGCCTCTCAATTTGCTCGGCAATGATCTACGACATGAGAATATAACGCCAACACTAGATACAACGCCTACATCCTGTCCACGTACTGAGGCAATATTACTTACGCCATCCTTAGGGCACATATTACAGCGTAATTAATATTGATTAATACATGAGAACCAGTACTCGACCTAAAATTTATTATACCTGTTCATCATAATTTATATAATAGACCTGATTTTAGGCTCGACCTAAAATGTTTGATCGAAACCCCTAAATTCATAGGTCGAAATGATCATGTTGGGAAGGTAAATTTGAAGAGGTACAATTCCAACATTGGCCGGTACTCCATTCTGGGTCGAGCCATGCGCCAATGGAATAGCCTTCCACGGGCGCAGATGAAGTCTATATCATCTGTGGGACAACTCAACGTCTTACTTTCAACACTATTACTATAAATTTATTTTATTTTCTCATCCTTATTTTACTATTTCAATTTTCTACTATCTTTTTATACTTAGGTTAATTAGGTTATACTTTTAGATTAGTTCATCGTTCAACCTCCGGAAATAGAAGCCTCTGTAACAACTAAGGTATTTCCTAAGTTGGAAATAAATAAATACATACATACATATCGAACTATCATCTGCTGGGTATTATTGCAATCTGTGAAGCAGGAGTGATGAAGATCGATTACCATTCTTTTGGTATGGGACTCGGTAGAGAAAAATATTCATATATCATAGATTTGAAAGCAGCTAACTAGGTGAATAAATTAACACATAAACATAATATTAAAATACATTCTAGAGGGAGACTTTCACTCAAGTCATAAGGGATTCCATACAGACGTTAGAAGTAGGTCTCGAACCTTGAGAACTATAATACAGCTCTGTTAACCAGAGCTGTCCAGCCTATGGCTGACATTAGCTGCTAGCTAGGGGATTCTGTGATGAGACAGCAGGTTTCGGCCTGTCTACTGCTATAATCCAGCAGCTTTCAACCAGTAGTAATTTGATAATAGCCGACACAGAACCAAGTGAAATAAGGCATTCATAAAACGGGCAAAAAAATTCTCAACCATTGATGTCAATATAGAAATATTACCACTACTGTCAGTATATTTGCACCTAATTATAAATGATGTATAACGAAAAGTAAAATGGCATAACGATGATTACTGATTTGCTCAAGAACCCACCACCAGCTAGATGATGAATAAATGTTTACAAACCAAAATACTTTGTAGGATTCGAACCCAAGCCAATATCAAGGTAACATGTTGCCTGATTGCACTAAGGAGGCGGCATGATGACGTGCACGACGAACTAAGAAAACCAAATTATAAATAAAAAAATTGTCGCCAACCTCAATTTGAGCAGCAGCTTCAATTGTGCACTAACCTAATTGTCTATTAGCATAATAAATTACTTGCAGGTACTGTAAACCTGATAACTATCACCAAACAGACAGGTGAACATTATAGGGAAACAATCAATAATGAGGGATAAAATAGATGCTGAGTGATGAGGAAGCCAGGCTTAAACAGAATGAATAAAGCTGAAACTCCAGATTGATATTAAGCAGCAAAGCAGAAATTACAGATGGATCATTAATGCACGAGAATGCTTGAAGCTTTGAGACTTGAAGTCCTGAGAAAGCGTCAGGTCACTCCGATCGAACATGAAACCCCAAGAAAACTTCGAAGACCCGAGGGAACGTCAAGTCCTGAGAATGCATGACATTCTGTGGAAGCTTGGATTTCTAAGGTGTAATGAAGTCCTGAGAGAATGTGAAGTAGTCCTGGGAAAGCTTGGGGACCTAAGCTCTGATTTGAAACAAAGCTGAACCTGAGGAAGCGGAAAAACCTGGGAAATGAGGAGTTCTGAGAAAACGTGTAGTCCTGGTGTAGATGAAAATTCCAGAGATTGCCTGGAGTCCCGAAAAAGAATGGAGTCCAGACAGAACTTGAGGACCCGACACGGCATGCCGTTCTGAGAAAGTTGAATGCCAAGAAAATACTGAAAGATACATAAAGAAGCTTGACGAGTCCTAAAAACATTTCAGTTCCAAGAGTTCAACCTCGAAGCGAGAATACTGATGAAGTTTCAAGTAATGTTTGATCTGTTCTGATAACCGTGGATTGTGGGTCTGGAGAAACTTGAATCCTGACAACGCTTGAAGTCCTGAGTCCTGGGGCATCTTCAATCCTAACAACGATCGAAGTCCTGTGGAAGCTTGAAGTCCTGGGGAAGCCTGAATCCTGACAACGCTAGGAGTCCTGGCGAAGATTGAAGTGCCGGGGAAGCTTGAATCCTAGCAAAGCTATAAGTCCTGTGGAAGATATATCCTGGGGGAGATTGAAGTCCTGGGGAAGCTTGAAGCTCTGGGGAAGCTTGAATCCTAACAAGGCTAGAAGTCCTGTGAAATATGTCCTGATGTCCTTGAAGTCCTGGGGAATCTTGAATCCTTTCACCACTTGCAAGTCCTGAGGAGGCTCGGAGTCCTGGGGAATCTTCAATCCTAACAACGTTCAAAGTCCTATGGAAGCTTGAAGTCCTGGGGGAACCTGAATCCTGACAACGCTAGGAGTCCTGGAGAAGATTGAAGTGCTGGGAAAGCTTGAAGTCCTGGGAAAGCTTGAAGTCCGGGGGAAGCTTGAATTCTAGCAAAGCCATCAGTCCTGTGGAAGTTATATCCTGGGGGAGATTGAAGTCCTGGGGAAGCTTGAAGTCCTGGGAAAGCTTGAATCCTAACAAGGCTAGAAGTCCTGTAGAAGATGAGTCCTGGGAAAGATTGAAGTCCTGGGGAAGCCTGTGGTCCTGTTGAAGCTTGAAGTCCTGGGAAAGCTTGAATCCTATCGGAGCTATGAGTCCTGTGGAAGATATATCCTGGGGGAGATTGAAATCCTGGGGAAGCTTCAATTCTTGGGGAAATTTGAAGTCCTGGGGAAGCCTGTAGTCCTGTTGAAGCTCGAAGTCCTGGGGAATCTTGAAGTCCTGTGGAAGCTTGAAGTCCTAGGGAAGCTTGCAGTCTTGGGGAAGTTCGCAAAGTCCTGGGATGCTTGAATCCTTACACCACCTGAAGGCCTGAGGAGGCTTGAAGACCTGGGGAATCATGAATCCTGACATTGCTTGAAGTCCTGACTAGGCTCGAAGTCCTGTGGAAGCTTGAAGTCCTGGAGAAGCCTGAATCCTGACAACGCTAGAAGTCCTGGGGCAGATTGGAGTACTGGGGAAGCTTGGAGTCCTGGAAAATCTTGAATCCTAACACCACATGAAGTCCTGAGGGGGCTTGAAGTCCTCGGGAATCTATCAATCCTGACGACGCTCGAAGTCCTGTGGAAGCTGGAAGTCCTGCCAGGAGCCTGAATCCTGACAACGCTAGAAGTCTTGGGGAAGCTTCAAGTCCTCAAGAAGCTTGAATCCTTACACCAGTTAAAGTCCTGAGGCTAGAAGTCCTGCTTAATCTTGAATCCTGACGACGCTTGAAGTCCTGGGGAAAGCTTGAAGTCCTGGGGAAGCTTGAAGTCCTGGGGAAGATTGAAGTCCTGGGGAAGATTGAAGTCCTGGGAAGCTTGAATCCTGACAAGGTTGGAAGTCCTGGGGAAGATAAGTCCTGGGGAGGTTTGAAGTCCTGGGAAAGCTTGAAATCCTGTTGAAGCTCAAAGTCTTGAGGAAACTTAGAGTCGTGGGGAATCTTGAATCCTGACGACGCTTGAAGTCTTGCGGAATCTTGAAGTTCTGGGGAATCTTGAATCCTGACACAACTTGAAGTCCTGGGGAAGCTTGAAGTCCTGACAACTTCGGAAGTCCTGGGGAATCTTATATCCTGAGGAGACCCAAAATCCTGAAGACGCATCAATCTTGACCATGCTAGAAGTCCTGGGGATGATTGAATCTCAACGACACTTGAAGCCTGGGATTACTCGAAACCTGAACAAGCTTGAAATCCATGCAGGGAAATTTGTATTCTGGTGATGTTCAAAGTCCTGCGGAAGCCTGAAACCCAATGCCGCTTGCAATCCTGGATATACTTATACCATGAAGACGATTGAAGTAAAACCTTGAGAAAGGTAAATGCCAAGACAAAACCAGATGATACGCAGCTGGAAATTTGTATCCTTGTGATGTTCAAAGTCCTGCGGAAGCCTGAAACCCAATGCCGCTTGCAATCCTGGATATACTTATACCATGAAGACGATTGAAGTAAAACCTTGAGAAAGGTAAATGCCGAGACAAAACCAGATGATACGCAGCTACAATCATGACGGTAATTCTTGAATCCTGGAATTCTCCAAACTTGAGAATGCTGAAATCTGGAAATACTTGAATTCTGGAAATGCTTGAATCCTGGAAGAGCTTGAAACCTGAAATAGCTTGAAACCTGTGAAGGACTGGACTGGACTGGACGCACAAGAGACTTGATAGAGAGACCGTAGTTCTTCTCCAGGACGCAGTCAATTGAAATTCTCCAGAAGTTGTGCATAAAGTATTTTTTTTATCAACCTTTTTATTTGAAAATTAGTTCATTACTTACTTATATGGAGTTCAAAATAATTTCAGAAAAATATGAATACAATGTTTTTCAAATATAATTGGGTGCTACACCAAGTTCAAATAATTATTTATGTATGTGATACCTTGAATCTCGTGAAATTCGAATTCTTTCAATTTTACACAAGTCTATCTGGTAAAAATCAAAGTATTCTAAGAACAGACAAAGTTTGCCCCATCATCCTTACTATTGGAGGCTTTAAGCAAGCCTAAAATATACTGTATTCTATACTGAATAATATTGTTGCTTCACAATGGTTTCTTTCAGAGAACCAACTTGTACACTACATTAAGGACTACACAAAAGGTAGGTTGAGCTATATCACCTGTTCGTGGAAAATACTCTTCATGTATTCAGGTCTACAACATTGAGGTACTATCCTCCAACTGTTAACCAACAGCTGACTACCCTACAGCTGACATTACATGACACCGGATTCAGTACTAATGTTACAAGCAAGTTTCGAACACGTCTATAGCATAATTGAGCCGCTGTAAACCAGCTCTGATGGTCCTATTCGATTGACACTAAATCGAGCCAAGTCTATTATGAAAACCATAAGGTTGCTATATTCCTAACATTAGTAACAACATTGAAGTTCCAGCAGTTCACTATTCTGTTCATTGTCACTATCAAAAAAACAAAAATAAAAAAATTTTCCCCCCCCTTGGAACCCCAAATTTTAGTTAAGGGAAAAAATGGAAAAGGTTACATCCTGGAACAGCCCTGGGGGCATCTTTTTTGGTCGTGCCCCCCAAAAATTTAACCCCCAAAAAATGGCCCCCAACAAAAATTCGGCAAGTTCTTTTGGAAAAACGGTAACTTGTAATTTGACTTCCTTTTTTTTCAAAAACGGGAGAAAAAATTGAAAACCCAAAATTGAACAACAAATAAAAACGAAAATCAATTTAATTTTTGACAAAACGATAAATTGTAAAAATTTTATTTCCCAAAAAATTTTGCTGTTTTTTTTTTCAAATAAATTTTTTTTGGAAAAAGGGGGAAGATTGGGGGTAAAGTTTTATATACTCGGCCCAAAAGTGGGAAATCGAAAAAAAAAAACAATGGATTGGTCATTTATGGGGTTTAGACATATTTTGGTTTGGGGACAAAAAATTTTTATTCACAGGGAGAAATTCCCCATTTTCAATTTTAAAATTTTGAAAATGGTGATTTTTTCTTTATTGAAAGTAAGAAAAAAAAAAATGCATACACCAGTTTAAAGGGACGGCCCATTTTTTAAAAGGGGGCTCCCTTTAATTTCATAAATTTATTACAGACAAATTCAACCCGTAAAACCTTTTCCCTTTCCAGACAAAAATTATTTTGCTCCTTTGGGTTTATTAAAGTAAAAATTTTAAATAAAGGGCAAATTTGAATTTATCGCGGAAAGTTTAGAAAAACGAAAAAAATAAAAAATTCATTTTAAATTCGTTTTTTTTTAAAAAAAGTAAAGATTAAAAAAAGCAACACAAAAAGATTTAAAAAAGGTAAAAATAATAAAAACTTATAAAAATTCTAAAAACTTTCCCGATAAAATAAAAATAAAGGGACAAAATTAAAAAGAGGTAAAAAAAACTTTTCCGGTTTAAAAAAAATTTTAACCCCTTTAATCTAAATAAAAGTTAAAAATTAAAAATGGCAAATGAAAATTTTAAATTTTTAAAAAAAACGAAGGTCACAATTGGTTTTAATTAAATTTTTAAAAATCCCCCCCAGAAAATATGCTTTTGGGACTGAATAAGGGGGATAAAAAAATTTTAAGAACAAAATTAAAATAAAACGGATTCAACTTCCTTTTGAAATATTCCCCCATGAAAAATAAATTCTAAAAACACACAAATTAATTAAATAAAAAAATTGAACTTCCCCAGTTAAATAATAAACGTGTTTCCCCATTCCTAAAAAAGATTTAACCTTTGGGAAAAAATTTAAAAACCCACATAAATAATAAAAAATTTGTAAAAAAAAATGAAAAAACTTTACACTTTTGAAAAAAAAATTTAAATGTTTAAAATTCCAACTTAAATAAAAAATTAACCCCAACACGAAGAAAAAAATCAAAATTCATTCCAAAAATAATTAAGATTTTAAAAAATCGTAAAAGGGCACAACTTGAATAAAAAAGTAAAACCAACTGTTGAAAATAAATACACCCAAAAATTGAAAACCCAAAAAATTCTAAAACAGACCCAAAAAAAATTTTGATAAAAAAAATGTAACCCCAATTTGGAAATAAAATAATGTAGATTTCAACGCCTTTAAAAACTATTAACCACAGCATAAAATTTTAATTCAAACAGAAACAAAAACAAAAGGGATCAAAAAAACAAAAAACCCCCGATAAAAAAAAAATAAACGGGATTCACACCCTTAAAAACCCAAACCAAGGCATAAATTTAAATTTAACCGCACCATAAATTTTTGGATTTAAAACAAAAATTTGAATAAATAAAATTTCGTAGTTTTCCCCCCCCCTTCAAAATAGTTTACCCAGCATTTTAATAAAATCTAAAAACACCCCACACATCAAATTGGGGAAAAAAAATTTAAAAACACCGATGAATAAAAGAAATCTAGATTCCATTTAAAAACTGTTTTTTACAACCCCTGGAAAAATTTAAACCGCACACGCAAATTAAAACATTAAAAAAATACGTTAACCCACACGATGAAATAAAAAAAATCGTTTCACACCCCTTTAAAAAATAGAACCCGGACTAAAAAATTCTAAAAACCCGGCACCGATAAATTAAAATAAAAAAACTATCGAACCCCCGAAAAATAAAATAAATCTTGTTTCACAGCCTTAAAAAAACTAGCCCCCCAAAACAAAAATAATCAAAAACCGGGCCCAAAATTTTAATTGATAGAAAAAAAACAAAAACCCCACACGATGTTTGAAATAAATGAGTTTCCATTTCAAAAAAATAGTTTCCCAAACCCCAAAATTTTAAATAATTAAAAAAGGCCCCCGGCTGTCTTTTGTGTTGCTTTTCCCCGTTTGGCGTGTTCCCTTCCTGCTGTCCCCGCTTGTTTTGTGGTACTCACACGGGGAAAAATTATTGAGAGAATGGAAAAACGGCACACGATGAATGAGATAAACGTAGATTGCAATTCTTTCAAACAAGATTAACACAGTCCTGAATTTTTTATTAGAAAAAAACACGGATAAAAAATAAATATGAAAAATTAAGATTCACCCCCCCCCCCCCCCCCCCCAAAAAAAAGGTTGTTCGAACCCCGAAAAAACAAATACAACCATTAAAGTTATATATTCTAAAAATTTAAAATTGAAATAAAAAACATAAAAAATACATAATTCCATAAAAAAGTGTTTCACACCGGAAAAAAAACTCGTGAACAGCTTAAAAAAATTACAAAAATTTTCCCCATGCTCTTAAAGCAAGTTTGTTTTTAATTTACAAACATCCCAGGGGATCCGGTACAACAAACAGGTTAAGTCTTCCCGGTACTACCCAAAAGTATGTCCCTGAGCACCGCCACACCCCCTTTACTCCGGAAATCTAGTAGATGATACAAGGGTTTCAAACCCTTTTGCTACTACCCCTAGAGTACGAACCGTGCGGCAAACCCCTTTTACTGACATTACTAGGGAAAATTAGTACCGCTAGTCGGCAGGTTAAACCCCTTGGGAGCTTTTTTAGCAGCTTAAATTGGAGTGAGGGGCCATATTTAATTGACGAAAAATTTTTCAAGGTTTTTTAAAAACCCGAGAAAGCTTGTTTTAAAAATCAGTGAAAGATAAAAGTTCTAGCATACACATCTTCTTTTCATTGTCCTTTCATCAAATAAAAATACTGGGGGAATTATACAAGGGAAAATATAATGTTACCGCCCTTTTTAATCAAACCCCGCTGGAAGTCTCTTCAAGCACTTGATGGGAAGAATGAACGCATGATCCCGGAACATCGGAAAACCTTTCATGGAGTGCGTATTTTGCTCACGTGCGGTATGCCCCTTTAAAATTTTTGGGCACACAACACTGGAAACAAGGAAAAAAATTTAAAATCAACTTTATAAAAAGTATAATGGGCCCCTCCCCTTAAACATGACAAATTTTTGACTGACGTATACTGTTAAAATAAAATTTGGGGAATGGGCAACAATGTCCGAGTTTTTTATGAAACAAAATTTTTGGAGTGGTTATTTAGAAAAGTGAAAAAACAAATTAGATATTGTTTTATATCTTCTCATGAAAATAAACGGAACAATAACTACAGCATGTTGAAAGAAAATATTCTTTTTGGAAAGGTTGATTTTACAACTGGAAAATTTTTTGAACTTCCGGGAATAGGCAATGAAGGGAATATGAAACTATGATATCCCCTTTTGGGAAAAAGGGAAAAACAGGGGCCTAAATGCAAAAACTTGCCTTGGGGTGAAGTAATCCGTTTCCAAATATTGTGGTAATCCTTGCCGGGGACGCAGGTTTTGTTTGGGACGGGGGTTTCTGTTGTTGGGGGAAAAATAAGTGCCCCACCGCGGCCCCTTTAATTTTCTCGGCAATGATTACACAAAGGGGTATAACGCAAAACTAGATCAACCCTAATCCGTCCAGTAGGGGCAATTTTACTTTCCCATCCTTAGGGAAAAATTACAGGAATTAAAATTGATTAAACATGAAACCGCCCACCTAAAATTTTTTTAAAACCTTTTCTAAATTTTATAAAACCCATTTTAGGCCACCTAAAAAGTTTGATCGAAACCCCCCAAATTTATAGGTCGAAAGATTATGTTGGGAAGGAAATTTGAAGAGGTACAATTTCCCAAAATTTTGGCCGGGGCTCCATTCGGGTCGGCCTGCGCCAATGGAAAAGCCCCTTTCCCGGGCGCAGATGAATCTTATCATTGGGGGACAACTCAAATTTATTTCAACCACTTTTCTAAAAAATTTTTTTTATTTTTTCATCCTTATTTTACTATTTCAATTTTTTACTATTTTTTTTTATTAGGTTAATAGGTTATACTTTTAGATTTTTCATCGTTCACCCCGGAAAATGACCTCGTAACAATAAGGGTTTTTCCAATTGGAAATAAAAAAAAACTACTACATATGAACATCATTGCTGGGTATTATTTTCAATCGTGAAGCGGTGATGAGATCGATTAATTCTTTGGGAGGGACTCGGTAGAGAAAAATATTTATTATATAGATTTGAAAACAGTAATAGGAATAAATTTAACAATAAACAAATTAAAACATTCTAGAGGGAGACTTTTACTCAATATAAGGGTTCCTCAGACGTTAGAATGGTCTCGAAACCTTTGGGAATATAAAACAGCTTGTTACCCAAACTGTCACCCATAGCTGACATTTTACTAGGGGTTTTGTGATGGCAGCATTTTTTTGGTGTTACTGTAAACAGCACTTTCAAACCCCGGTATTTGTAATAGCCGACCGCCAAGGAAATAAGATTTTATAAAAAGGCAAAAAAATTTTCAACCATTGATGCAATATAGAAATTTTACCACTATGTCAGATATTTCACCTAATTTAAATGTGTAACGAAAAGTAAATGGCATAAAGAGATTACTGATTTTCCAAGAACCCACCAACGCTAGTGTGATTAATGTTTACAAACAAAAATTTGTGGGTTTAAAACCCCAAACCAATTTCAAGGGACATTTGCCCGATTGCACTAGGAGGCGGCTGATGACGTGCACGACGAAAATAAGAAAAACCAAATTAAAATAAAAAAATTGTCGCCCAAACCTAATTTGAGCACAGCTTCAATTGGTCCTAACCTAATTTTTATTAGCAAATAAATCTTGCAGGTACTTAAACTAAAAACTAACCAAACAGACAGGTGAACATTATAGGAAAAAAATCAATATGGGGATAAAATATGCTGAGAGATAAAGCCGGTAAAAAAATGAATAAAACGAAACCCAGATTATATTTAAACGCAAGCAGAAATTAAAATGGATCATTTAAAGCACGAGAATGCGAAGCTTTGAGTGAAGCGAGAAAGCGTCAGGGGCCCCGACGAACATGAACCCCAAAAAAATTTTTAAGGGCCGAGGGAGCGTAAAAACCTGAAAGCTGGAATTTCTGTGGAAGCTTTGGGTTTCTAAGTTAAAAAAGTCCGAGGAATGTGAAGTAGCCGGGAAAGCTTGGGGACCAAGTTGATTTGAAAAAAGCTGAAACCCGAGGAAAAAGAAAAAAATGGAAAAGGGATTCTGAGAAAAGTAGTCCTGGTGGGAAAGAAAATCCAGAGATTTCCTAAGTCCCGAAAAAGAATGGGGTCCAGACGGAAATTGAGGCCCCCCCACCAGCCGTCCGAGAAAAAAATGCCAAAGGAAATACTGAAAGATAATAAAAAGCTTAAGGCCCAAAAAATTCAGTCCCAAGAGTTCAACCCCGAAGCAAAATATGAGAAGTTTTAAGAATGTTTTACTGTTTATAAAACCTGGATTGGGGTCTGGAGAAATTGAATCCGAAACGTTGAAGTCCTAGGCCTGGGGCTCTTCAATCCAACAAGATCGAAGTTTTGGAGCTGAAGTCCTGGGGGGAAGCCGAATTCTGACAACGCTAGGGTCCTGGGGAAAATTTAAGTGGGGGAAGTGAATCCCAGCAACCATAAAAAAATCCTGTAAAAATATCCTGGGGGGGATTTAAGTCCTGGGAAAACTTGAAGTCTGGGGAACTTTAATCTTTAACCAAGGCTAAAAAGGGGCCTGGAAATTTCCTAAAACCTAAGTCCCGGAACTTGAATCCTTTCCCACCAAGCTTGCAAAAAATCCCGGGAAAAATTGAAATCCTGGGGGAACTTAAACCCCAAAACCCTACCTTAAAAATTTCCCGGGGGGGTTGAAGTCCGGGGGGAACCCTGGAATTAACCTCGGGGAAACGTAAGAGGGCCTGGGGGAAAAATTTAAACTGGGGAAACCTGGTCCTGGAAGTGAAAGTCCGGGAAAACTTATCCACGGGCTAAATCCCGTGGAAGTATATCCCGGGGGGGGATTTAATCCTGGGAAGCTTAAAATTTTGGGGGAAATTGAACCCTAACCTGGTTTTTCCCGTGAAGTGAAATTGGGGATTGAAGCCTGGAAAATTGGTCCTGGGAAGCTTTAAATCTGGGGAAATTTTAAAACCTGGGGGCGAATCCCTTAAATAACCTGGGGGTTGAAACCCGGGGAAGTTCCACTTCTTGGGGGGAAATTTTAAATTGGGGAAAACCCCGAATTGGTTAAAACCCCGGGAAATCGGGGGGGAACTTGGAAGTCCTGGGAAAACGAACCTTTAAACCCTGATCCTGGGGGTTTTAAAGTCTGGGAATCTTTATCCTACACCCAACCTGAAAAAGGGGGGCCTGGAGGAGGTTGAAAAGAAACCTTTGGGGGAATTAATCCTGAACTTGAATCTTTTACCTTTGGCTGAAGCTTTAGTTCCTAAACTTTAAACTGACACGCTGAAGTCCGGGAAGTTGGAAGTCCCCGGGGAAAACTTTAAACCGGGGAAATTTAATCAACAACCCCAATTGAAGGCCTTTTAGGGGGGGTTTTAAGCCGGGGGAAAACCTTTAATCAAGCTTTAGGGGAAAAACCTTGGGGGGAAGTCCTTTTGGGGCTGGAGGATCTTTTTGGGGGCTAATCCCGACAAACTGAAGTCCCGGGGAACTAAGTCCCGACCTTGAATCCAACTTAAATCCCGAGGGAAAAATCCTGGAAAAGTAATTGACCAGCTGAAGTCCCCGGGGGGTTGAATTAGAATTGAAGCCCGGGAAAAAACCTGACAAGTTTGGAATCCTGGGGGAGTATCCCGGGAGTTAAAAATCCTGGGAAAACTGAAAAATCCCTTTTTTGGAAATTTTTAAAAACTTGAGAAAACCTTTAAAAAAAATTCCCGGGGGGGGGGAACCTGAACCCTAAAAGACGTAATTTGAAGGTTTTTTCAAACTTGAGATGGGGAAAAACTTGAATTTTGGAACTTGATCCTGGAAAGCTTGAACCTTAAAACCCTTGAACCTGGGGAAATACCCCCGAGACAAAATCCTGAGGGCGCATCAATTGAAATTCTAGAATTTTGGAAAAATTTTTTTAAAACCATTGAAAAAACCGGGGGAAAAAAAATTTTGAAAAAAAGAAAACAAGTTTTAAATAATTTGGGGAAAATTTTTAATTTTGGTATGTTCAACCCGGGGGGTTTTAACCAATTTTTCCCCTCATCTGAAAAAAAAATTTTAAAAAACAAAAAGTTTTAAGAACTTGGGGGTTTTTCAAGCCAAAAAATGATCCACTGGGAAATTGTTTTCTTGGGTTTTTTTTCGGAACCCTTTTAACCAAAGGCTAAAAAAGGTAGCTATACCCCTGCGGGAAAAACCTTAGGAAAGGTAAAAATCCGGGGGGAACCCCAAAACCCCGTGATACCCCAGCTACAACATGACGGTTAATTTGAATTTCCCCTTTTTTTCCCAAAAAAATTGAGGTGTAAAATCGGGGGTTTTATTCTTTTAAACTAAATGGAAGCTTGAAACCTTTTTAATTTTCTTGAAACGAAGACGACTACCCGAGCACAAAAATAAAACGGAAGTTGGAAAATAAGAATTTTCCGGTTGTTTTCCCCGGGGGAAATTTTTTAAAACAACCAGAAAATTGCATAAATGGGAAAATATGGGGTCTTTTTCAAAATTTTTTATGTTTTTTAAAATTTTTGGGGCCCCCAAACAAGTCAAATATTTTTTAATTTTTGTAATGGTTTTTGGGAATCGGAAAAAATTGGGGAATTTTCTTTTTAATTTTCAATCTATCTGGAAAAATTTTAAAAATCTAAGAACAGAAAAAGTTTGCCCCAAATTGATATTTTTTGGATTTTAAGAACTAAAAATTTCAAAATTTTATAAACTGATAAATGGCAAAAGGTTTCTTTTCAAAGATTAAACATTTAAAAATTAAGGGGGGGACCACGTGGGGGGCATTTCCCCTCTGGGCTTCAGGCTCGGCTAACACATTAAAAATATAACTCCAATTGGTTAACCCGCTCTTTCCCGGCCCGGGAAAAATTTCAGCCCCGGAAAATTTCAGGGATAATTTTTTAAAAAAGGGCAATTGAACCATTATTGCGGGGAATTGAACGGTGAAAAAGCGGGGTGTTTTTATTGGGGGGTTTACACTAAAATAAAAAAGCTCCCCTTTTAAGGGAAAGTCTATTAAAAGAAAACTTTTTTTCATATTCGAAACTTTTATTTAATAAAATGAAGTTCAACAGGGTTTTTAAACTTTCGTTCCATTTACAACAAACCATAAGGAAATTATTAAGATGATGGACCCAATTTTAAATACCGGGAAAACTTGGGGATCTAAACAACGAATTCGGGGATTAAGGCCAAAAAAGAAAAAGGGCTAACCCTTGTCGGATTTTTCCGTTGAAAATGTTTATAGCCCAAAAACGGAAAAAAACGCACACAATAAAATTTTAAAAAAAAAATGTAACCCTTCAATTTGAAATAAATGGGAAAATTTAAAAAAAAATTCCCCCAATTTTTTCAATAACCGGGCCCCTGGAAAAATGAAATATTAAAAAAAAGAACACAGGGGAAAATAAAAAATCGGCAAAAGCCAAAAAATTGAATAACCAAGCAATAAATAAAAACAATTTTCTAACAGGTGAATAAATTTGAGTTAAAAATCTTTTGCAAAATAAAAGAATTTAGTTTAATTGAAAAATTAAAACCAAACCAGCAAATTTTAACATTAGTAGTTTTTAAGGGTCAAAAAAGTCTCAATGAAAGAAAAAAAGAATTCCCCCCAAAATGATTAACCCGCATTGATTTAGCAATTCTAAAAAAGGCTAGGAAT
Organism: Brachyptera putata; assembly: GCA_907164805.1. Lineage (NCBI taxonomy): Eukaryota > Metazoa > Arthropoda > Insecta > Plecoptera > Taeniopterygidae > Brachyptera > Brachyptera putata. Next base: position 10,516,880 of record OU015462.1, on the reverse strand, counting down.
TAAATAGAACTTTGTAAAATTTTCACAGGGGAAAAAATTCAAAAGCGGAAAATTTTCCTTGGAAAAAGGATACAAGAACCCCTTTTGAAAATAATAAATTTTTAAAAATTGGCCCCCGGTGTTTTTGAAAAAAATTAAAAAAAACCCCCCTTTTTTAAGAAAAAAATGTGTTTTAATTTCCAAAAAAGAAAAACCA